>OY978442.1:38234479-38277096 GCA_963854805.1 Plagodis dolabraria
TTAAATATTATGTTTTCTACAGATTTGTGTTTCAATTGTATCAAGATTAGCTATGAGATTGTATGCTTTTAACAATATCCTCATTGATAAAGTGAAACACTCATCTATAAATAAGATGCATGTATTATTCAAATTATTTAAGTTATTCTTAAATGTATTTACTGACTGATATCTGATAATTATAAAAACTGTTTATGTATACTATCTACTACTGCCTGGTACATATTACATGTGTTCGTAACGTTATATGATATAATTGCTTACATTTATTAGGCTTAAGCTTAAGAAACTGATGTTTAAGTGTAAAAAACAACTTAAAAACCTAAACTATTTCAAGAAAAATGTGAATTTGGTGAAAGATAAGCTACTATTACAGGAAAAACTTCAAAATTGTCTGAATGAAGTAGAAATCACAAAACAATTGTATGATGATGATACTCTGAGTCTTCGCTCTGAGCTGCTAGACAAAGAGAAATTATTGCAAAATATTTTCTCTAGCTACTTATCAGCTCAAAACCATCTTAGTGAGCACTACAATGAAGCGATAAGTTTATTAGATCTTGTGACCACCAATATGGAGAGTGTGAGAACTATTGAGTGAGCATGCTCAAGGTCTATGGGTCAGCTTCAACCAACCAGAGAGCCCCATGCAATACCAACAATTTGCCATACACCTCTGCCATTGAACAAAACATGCACAGAAGCAGCGCAGAGGAAGAATCAGAGTATCACCACTAACCAGGATATGGTTACCAAGGTTTTGGTATTTTCAGATGCAATAGGCAAAAACTTTGGTTCATTACTAGGTAATTCACTTCACTGCTCTGTAGAAAATTACTGCATGCCTGGTGCTTCTTATCAACAGATTGAGAAGAAAATTATGGCTTCTGAAATTGATAGGAATACCATTGTTATATTGTACTTAGGCCAAAGTTTAGGTATTGACAGGAAACAGTTAATAGCAAATGTTACCTCATTGATAAGCCTTAGTGCATTTAAAATTATGTTATGTGCTTTTCCCTATTCAGAGGCACTGACTAAAAATCAGAATGAGCATATTCATTCTTTAAATACCATATTATTTAATATGACATGTCGTCATAGTGACAAACTTTTATTTTTTGTTTGTAATAAATTTATTACTAAATTTATGTTGACTCGGGGTAGGATGTACCTACCTAAGAAATATAAAAATCTGATTGCTACTTTGGTAGCTTATAATATTGAGTCGGTTATAGGAAATATAACCAAGTCTTCTATTGACGCTACAGATTTTAGTACATGTACTAATAGAAATGTTGAGTCAGACTATTTAAACTTTTAAGTCCGACAACAGGGAAGTGTTCTGACATAGCACTGTACTACCAAAATATAAATCGCTTCCCTGGCAAAATACTTGAAATTGAAATGCTCTTAGATAAATATCCTTTTGATATATTATGCTTTACTGAAACATGGCTAAGAGCAGATACAATGTTATTTAATGTTAAGAATTTTAGTATAGGCAGTGCGTTTAACAGATCATCTGCAGAAGGAGGAGGGTGTATTATTCTTGTAAATAATAACTTAAAATTTAAAGAACGCCGCGACTTAGTCAGATGTTCTGTCGAACGTGTCTGTGAAGTTGCTTGTGTGAAGGTGGACAGGCATCTTGTGTTGTGTGTATATCGACCACCAACAGATCAAGGTCGTGCTCAAAATTTTGCAGAATTTTTATCCACTATGGAAAGTATACTGCAGAAAATCTCTAAATTCAGAAAACCCATATTTGTATGTGGTGATTTTAATATAGATATTTTAATGAATTCTAAAAATAAGACTGATCTTATTTCATTATTTAAGTCATTTAATTTGGAATTTCTGTTCTGTGAGCCCACTAGGATAACAGACACTTCATCTACCTGTATAGACAATATATACTCAAACTGTAAGATTAAAGAAAAGTTAATATTGAAAGGTAATAGGTCTGATCATGAGGGCCTTGCGATAAAATTTGATGGAAATAGAGAAACAGAGAGGTATGAAGTTGAACATAGGCCGTTAACAACCAGTAGGCTACAAATTCTCGGTACCAACATAGAAGCTAAGCTTGGCATAACAAGTTTTTCTCACTGTAACCCGAATGACATCTACAATAACTTATTTTCTTTAGTAAATATTGAGTTTCAAAAAGTTTGTCCAAAAATAAAGAAACAAATAAATGGAAAATTGAAGTTTGGTGATTGGGCAACTAGAGGTATCCGAAAAAGTAGAGATTATTTGTTTGATCTGTATCGCAGGAAAAATTTAACATCTTGCAAGCAGTTTCATGATTATGTTAGGAACTATTCAAAAATTTTTAAGTCTGTTTGCTTGTGTGCTAAATCTCTTTTTATTAGAGACAAAATTAGCAGGTCTAAAAATAAAATAAAAACCATTTGGAAGACTATAAATACTGAGACTGGTAAGAATAAACCTAGAGATTCAACATATGTCTTAACTATTAATAAACATCAAATCTCTGATCCAATACAAGTGGCGAATATATTTGAAAATTTTTTTTCTAACTTACCCCTAGAAGCCACTAAATCATTGGATTCTTGTCCCAATGTAGCAGAAGCCCTATTAAAACATAATTTTCCCTGCAAAACACCGGACTTCTCTTTCAGATACACGACAAACTTTGAAATTACATGTCTTAAATGTTGATAAAAATCAAATATCTGATCCAATACAAGTGGCAAATATATTTGACAATTTTTTTTCTAACTTACCCCTAGAAGTCACTGAGTCATTGGATGCATGTCCCGATGTAGCAGAAACTCTGCTAATACATAATTTCCCCTGCAAATCGCCGGACTTTTCTTTCAGACACACAACAATATTTGAAATTATAAAGACATTTAAAAATTTAAATATTAAGAGCACCGAAGACTTGTGGGGTATGTCAGTTAAAGTGGCAGAGTCTATAATATGCATTATTGCACCATATTTAAAAACAATATTCAATCTTTGTATTGATAAAGGAAACTTCCCCGACTTAATGAAACAAAGTAAAATCACTCCAATTTTGAAGTCGGGGGCTACATCTGACCCTTGCAATTACAGACCTATTTCTATCTTACCTGTTCTGAGTAAAGTATTCGAAAAAATTATGCTCAAACAACTTCTATCCCATTTTAATGAGCATAATATATTGAATGAGAATCAGTTTGGTTTCACAAAGAGCAGATCCACAACAGATGCAGGTGCTCAATTGATGTCACTTATATTTGAAGCCTGGGAGAGTTCACAGGATGCTATTGCCGTATTCTGTGACCTTTCTAAGGCATTTGACTGTGTAGAGCACTGCACTCTGATTCGAAAACTTTCACATTATGGTATTCGTGGAAAAGCTCTGGATCTTATAAAGTCATATCTGTCAGACAGGCTACAGAAGGTTAGAATAAATGGCAATACTTCTTCCGGGTCTTTGGTAAGAATAGGCGTACCGCAAGGATCAATTTTAGGACCTTTTCTGTTTCTAGCATATATAAATGATCTGCCTTGCATGGTTAAAAATTTCTGCGATATAGTTTTATTCGCAGATGATACCTCCCTAATTTTTAAAGTAGATAGGAGGGATAGTGAACTTATTCATGTAAATAATGTGTTATCTATGATCTCTAAGTGGTTCGCGGCTAATAATCTTCTCTTAAATTCAAAAAAGATGTCACCTACCTACCTACGGTTGGTAGAAGGGAGCATAAAAGAAAACAAGAAGGAAAGATTTAGAATTATATTGGGTAGAGAAAAAGGGTCGTGGATTACAGACAGGTGTGGCAATAGCGAGCTTCCTTGTTTGAGAACTTATCTCCGGTCCGCTAGCAACTGAGTTAATGCTCAGCAGCAGGTCTGCCGTGCAGTGGCTCAGCTCCAACACTGCCGCGCCGGTAGGCTGTCCCAGCTAGGCGCTGTAGAGACGTGGAGTTTGGCAGCGGTCTGCGCAGGAGTTCAGGGGACGGCCGGAGTCAGGGGATCAGCCTCGTTAGGTACTGGGCCTGGTAGTGGAAGCCTGGTACAGGAAGCCTGGAGTTGGAAACCCGGTACTGGAAGAACCCTGAAAGGATGTGCTCAGGTCAGAATCCTATCAGTGAAGGTGTTGAGCTGGTGGGTCCATTGTTCCTCTGCTACTGAGCATGGCTAGGAACGCAGAGGTCTCAAGGATGTGACCCGCCAGCAAACAACAGATGCCTGAAGGGCTTAAGTAAAATTGTGTGTTGTGAAGCAACCAAGAAAATACAGAAAAACATAGATAAATAGAGATAGGTTACACAAGATGTTATATGCTTATAGCTCGAATAGCTATTAGCAAGGTTAGAACATAGGGAAACACAGTAAATACAATGGGATAACATAGCAAGAATTAAATACACAAGTTAGAGGTTAGTTTTGTGGTAATTATTGGTTAAGCACATATTCACTTACCCGTTAAATGGGGTTTCTTATAGCTTGGATTGAGGTTTAAATTATTTAGAACTGGTATAATAAAGTCTGAGCTCAACAAATTGTAAAGATCTCAGTTAAGTTTATCTTCTGGAGGTCTCATGTAAAGTGAAGCTAGTTTGCCGTTTTGGCGCCTAGCCACTCAACCCCCGGAAGTTTGCTCCGTAATCCATTACCAAATATGGTAATGCTAGTGGTGACTAGACCGTTTAGAATTGAATCCACCAATGGCTTCACTTTTATTTTACTAATTTAAAATTACAACGTGCTTCTGCATTAGAAAATCGGAAGTAAAAACTATAACGGTGGCCATGTTGACACTTGACAGCTGTGACAAGCCAGTTCTGTCAGTTACTATATATGGACCTATAGTTATTTTATTGTAATTTAGACCTATTAAAATTCGTTATTTATTTTAAGATATTATTATTATTTATTTAGCAAGATATACTTAATATGAAAATATTATTTTACTTATTGCAACACATCACCAGATTTTTGGTTTAAGAATAGGCGACCTCTCTCGGATCATTGATGTACTACTTCAGCGAGCAAGGCGTTCACAATTGTATTGAGATCTCTTTGAGAACGGATAGATATTCTATTCTGCTCCTAATGGTAGATAAATGGTTAGATGGCGCTAGTAGTAAATTAAGTAATATTTGTTCACCATTCAGGAAGGTGACATATCCCCTTTCGGCGAGAAGAATTTTTTGTTTTTCTAGAAACAAAAAATTCACTAGCCTCAAGCAGATCTAAGAAAAATACCTCACTTAAGACATTACTTGAGTTACATATATACACTATAGAAGCTCCAGCATATGGTCTTAAGTATTAACATTGTCTAGCCGCCATAGCGATGTGCATATACATATATAAGAACTCCCTAGAATTCCTCCCCATCGTTTGGATTCAGACATCCCAAGAAACGATTATTGACAGCAATATTGGGAGAAATGGAAGATTGTAGGGCTGAAAAACAGCCTAGCTACATTATAGGTATAAAGAACACACTAGAACAATAGTTAATTTAAGTACATAAAGTAAGCATTCATGGAATTAATTTTATTATAGGTTCCATGATTGCCTAAGTTAAATAAAATATTATGACAGATAGAAGTTAATCAAAAGGAAATACATAATGGCTTATTTTTTGAGTTATGTACCGCTCAGGACAATAAGGCTAAGTTAAAGAGTTTGAACAACCGCTCTGAACAATAAGGCTTAATTTAAAGAGTTTGAACAACCGCTCTCAATGGAAGAATTACCATATGGTATGTGAAAGAATGAATTTAGCAATGTTACAACACTATTCCATTCAAACTGGATAGTGACTAAGAGTATTTAAGGAAGTTACAATTAATTTAGTATATAAGTTAAGATGTTTAGTTTGTAGTACATTATAGGCACTTGAGTTAAGTTATAATATATCTTATGCCATTACAGTTGTATATAAGATATATCTATAAACAAGGATCAATATAAGAAAAGATCACAAGTTATTTGAATTTCAGAAGTATATAAGATACTGTTACATAGTAGATCAGTAGTATATAAGGATTTATTTATCCTATATAGTTAAGGTTATATTAGAATTTATTAAAACAATTTATTCTATAAGTGGGCTAAGGTGATGACTTACTATCAGGTGAGCCGCCTGATCAGTTTTATATAAGGATTTATTTTTCCTATCAAGATAAGGTTATATTAGAATTTATTAAAACAGTTTATTCTATAAGTGGGCTACGGTGATCACTTACTATCAGGTCAGACGCCTGCACGTTTTTTCTTATTCTATAAAAATATTCTATGAGTTTGGTTTTATTTACCTACCATAATTTAGTTATTTATGATATTCAGAATATGTATTTTAGTTGTAAGGTTGTATAAGTAAAGTTTTATTAAATTAATTCAAAGTATGAATTTGGTTTTATTTGAGATTTATTTAAATTTTAGGTTATCAACAATCTATTCAGTAGAAAGATTTGCATATAATAATTGTTAAGTAAGGTGAAGTAATTACTAGAATATGTATTTATTATCATCCCTGATATGCCAAGAACCTAAGTTTATTGTCTTGCATATCAGTCAATTCAGAAACAAAAAGAGAAAATTTAGTTTTATTTGCAACACATTGTATTTAGTTAAATTTATTAGAATAGCTATTATCTATATAACTGTGATAGAAAGTCATAGTATGACTGTAGTTTTATTCAATATATTTATGTCAATTTAGATTGCATTTGAGACATTACTTAGTAAAATTTTGTATTTAGTCAGTCGTTAAAATAAAAGAAGTTAAATACTGAGATAAGTATTAACTAAGAAACTTTGATATGTCATAAGTATAATCTATGTATATCAATAAGTTCAGAGACAGCAAGTAAGAGTTTAGATTTATAACGACATTTACAAAATTTACAGTTCAGTTGAACATTTGAGTATAGTATTCTCCGTTGCAAGTTTTTAGAAAATTTCAAGTTATAAGATAGTGCCACTTCATATGCAAATTCAGCTTTTTGCATAGATAAAAAGTTAATATGTTGACCCATGATTATTGGAGTGAATATGTACTTGACCTATACCCAATGACAACAGTGTCATACAAGGTCGATGAAGGTTAGTTAGTAAGTACAAAATATTTCAGAAAAAAATGTGGGTACATAGAAATATGGTTTGTGTGCTATTTATAAGCTGTTTTACAGATTCAATTATATTAAGTGCAAGTTATTAAATTAGAAGTAGATATGTGTAAGATAAAATATATTAAAAAAAAAACTAAAATTTAATTTTAGAAAAAAAAATATTTAAAATTTCTCGTTGAAGACGATATGGCTGGTTCTATGCCGCCAGAGGGTGTTACCCGTTGGCTATTAGTCGCCTCTTACGACATGCAGCTCTGCAGCAGGCCTATTCTAAATAGTACCCCGAGCCTACACAGGGCTTGCCAACTTATAATTAACACACACACAAGAAGAACACAATAAAATACAGTTTAGAGAGTACAGAAAATATGTGGCAGAGCCACACCCAAGAAAGTTTGCCACACCAACCTGTCTGATCCTATTTAGTATGGGCGCCAATGTCACCTACCTACCTACGGTTGGTAGAAGGGAGCATAAAAGAAAACAAGAAGGAAAGATTTAGAATTATATTGGGTAGAGAAAAAGGGTCGTGGATTACAGACAGGTGTGGCAATAGCGAGCTTCCTTGTTTGAGAACTTATCTCCGGTCCGCTAGCAACTGAGTTAATGCTCAGCAGCAGGTCTGCCGTGCAGTGGCTCAGCTCCAACACTGCCGCGCCGGTAGGCTGTCCCAGCTAGGCGCTGTAGAGACGTGGAGTTTGGCAGCGGTCTGCGCAGGAGTTCAGGGGACGGCCGGAGTCAGGGGATCAGCCTCGTTAGGTACTGGGCCTGGTAGTGGAAGCCTGGTACAGGAAGCCTGGAGTTGGAAACCCGGTACTGGAAGAACCCTGAAAGGATGTGCTCAGGTCAGAATCCTATCAGTGAAGGTGTTGAGCTGGTGGGTCCATTGTTCCTCTGCTACTGAGCATGGCTAGGAACGCAGAGGTCTCAAGGATGTGACCCGCCAGCAAACAACAGATGCCTGAAGGGCTTAAGTAAAATTGTGTGTTGTGAAGCAACCAAGAAAATACAGAAAAACATAGATAAATAGAGATAGGTTACACAAGATGTTATATGCTTATAGCTCGAATAGCTATTAGCAAGGTTAGAACATAGGGAAACACAGTAAATACAATGGGATAACATAGCAAGAATTAAATACACAAGTTAGAGGTTAGTTTTGTGGTAATTATTGGTTAAGCACATATTCACTTACCCGTTAAATGGGGTTTCTTATAGCTTGGATTGAGGTTTAAATTATTTAGAACTGGTATAATAAAGTCTGAGCTCAACAAATTGTAAAGATCTCAGTTAAGTTTATCTTCTGGAGGTCTCATGTAAAGTGAAGCTAGTTTGCCGTTTTGGCGCCTAGCCACTCAACCCCCGGAAGTTTGCTCCGTAATCCATTACCAAATATGGTAATGCTAGTGGTGACTAGACCGTTTAGAATTGAATCCACCAATGGCTTCACTTTTATTTTACTAATTTAAAATTACAACGTGCTTCTGCATTAGAAAATCGGAAGTAAAAACTATAACGGTGGCCATGTTGACACTTGACAGCTGTGACAAGCCAGTTCTGTCAGTTACTATATATGGACCTATAGTTATTTTATTGTAATTTAGACCTATTAAAATTCGTTATTTATTTTAAGATATTATTATTATTTATTTAGCAAGATATACTTAATATGAAAATATTATTTTACTTATTGCAACACATCACCAGATTTTTGGTTTAAGAATAGGCGACCTCTCTCGGATCATTGATGTACTACTTCAGCGAGCAAGGCGTTCACAATTGTATTGAGATCTCTTTGAGAACGGATAGATATTCTATTCTGCTCCTAATGGTAGATAAATGGTTAGATGGCGCTAGTAGTAAATTAAGTAATATTTGTTCACCATTCAGGAAGGTGACAAAGACCAAATGTTTAAAGTTTTCTTTACCAAATGTTACTTATGTTGAACCAAAACATTAAGCTTGGCCTAGAAAAACTCTCTTTTGACAATGCGACAGTCTTCCTGGGAATTAAAATGGATTCAACTTTACAGTGGAATCCACATATACATGATTTATCTGGAAGACTTAGTTCTGCTGCATATGCAGTTCGTAAAATAAGACAGCTAACAGACGTAGCTACTGCTAGGCTCGTTTATTTCGCGTATTTCCACAGTATTATGTCTTATGGTATATTGCTGTGGGGAGCTGCTGCTGAGATAGAGACAATCTTTATCTTACAAAAGCGTGCAATTCGAGCCATATATGAAATGGATCCTAGGGAACCCCTGAGAGATATTTTTAAAGAAATTGATATTTTAACTTTACCAAGTCTGTATATATTTGAAAATATTATGTATGTTCGTAAAAATTTGAGCAAATTTAAATCAAACAGTGACACTCACGATTATAACACTAGGAATAAAGATAAAATAGCGGTGCCAGGTTTTAGATTAGCAAAGACAAATAAAAGGTCCTTCTTAGGAAATTGTGTGCGGTTTTATAATAAATTGCCCAAACATATTACAACGCTCACAGAAAGAAAATTCAAGTTGCATGTGAAGAATATTTTGATAAAGAAATCTTACTACACAGTTTGTGATTACTTAAACGACAAAAATGCTTGGACTGGTTCGCCTCTACCAAGCTAGCGCCTAACACCTACGTAATGTAAATTAAGTATTGTAATAATTTTATTATATAGTATGTACCAAACACATTTTTAAAAAACGTTTAAAAGAATGGCCCCGAGTTTCTTGCCCGTTCTTCTCGCAGTGGCTCTATAATTTTTGTTTGCTGAACGTGGCAGTACAATGTAGTATATTTCAATATTAAAATTTGTAATTGACCTTCATAAGAGCGTCGTAGACGCCTAAATTGAATAAATGATTTTGACTTTGACTTTGACTTTGAATTATAAAGACATTCAAAAGTTTAAACATAAAGAGTACTGAAGACTTGTGGGGTATGTCAGTTAAAGTGGCAGAGTCTATTATTTGCATTATTGCACCATACTTAGTAACAATATTCAATCTTTGTGTTGATAGAGGAAGTTTCCCCGACTTAATAAAACTAAGTAAAATCACTCCAATTTTGAAGTCGGGGCCTGCATCTGACCCTTGCAATTATAGACCTATTTCCATCTTACCCGTTCTGAGTAAATTATTCGAAAAAATTATGCTCAAACAACTTTTATCTCATTTTAATGAGCATAATATATTGAATGAGAATCAGTTTGGTTTCACTAAGAGCAGATCGACAACAGATGCAGGTGTTCAATTGATGTCACATATACTTGAAGCCTGGGAGAGTTCACATGATGCTATTGGCGTATTTTGTGATCTTTCCAAGGCATTCGACTGTGTAGAACACTGCACTCTGATTCGTAAGCTTTCACACTATGGTGTTCGTGGAAAAGCTTTGAATCTAATAGAGTCATATCTGTCTAACAGGCTACAGATGGTTGGAATAAATGGCAATACTTCTTTCGGGTCTTTCGTAAAAATAGGTGTACCGCAAGGATCAATTTTGGGACCATTTCTGTTCCTAGCGTATATTAATGATCTGCCTTGCATGGTCAAAGATTTCTGTGATATTGTTTTATTCGCGGATGATACCTCTCTGATTTTTAAAGTAGATAGGAAAGATAGTGAACTCATTCATGTAAATAATGTGTTATCTATGATCTCTGGATGGTTCGCCGCTAATAATCTGTTAAATTCAAAAAAGACCAAATGTTTAAAGTTTTCATTACCAAATGTTCCTTATGTTGAACCAAACATTAAGCTTGGCCTAGATAAACTCTCTATTGACAAAGCGACAGTCTTTCTGGGAATCAAAATGGATTCAACTTTACAGTGGGATCCACATATACATGATCTAGCCGGAAGACTTAGTTCTGCTGCATATGCAGTTTGTAAGATAAGACAGTTAACAGATGTAGCTACTGCACGGCTAGTTTATTTCGCATACTTCCACAGTATTATGTCGTATGGTGTATTGCTGTGGGGAGCTGCTGCTGAGATAGAGACAATCTTTATCTTACAAAAGCGTGCAATTCGAGCCATATATGAAATGGATCCTAGGGAATCTCTAAGGGATCTTTTTAAAGAAATTGATATATTAACTTTACCGAGTCTGTATATATTTGAAAATATTATGTATGTTCGGAAAGATTTGAGTAAATTTAAATTAAACAGTGACAACCATCATTACAACACTAGGAACAAATATAAATTAACGGTACCATGTTTTAGATTAGCAAAGACAAATAAAAGGTCCTTTTTAGGTAATTGTGTGCGGTTTTATAATAAAATTCCCGAACATATTACAATGCTCACAGAAGGAAAATTCAAATTGCACGTGAAAAATATTTTGATGAAGAAATCCTACTACACAGTTTGTGATTACTTAAACGACAAAAATTCTTGGGAAATTCCACCTCTGCCAAGCCATCACATGTCTCCTACGTAATTTAAACAAATATTGTTATAATTGTATTATATTGTTTATAACACATTGTAAAAAGACGTTTAAAAGAATGGCCTCGAGTTTCTTGCCCGTTCTTCTCGCAGTGGCTCTATAAACTTTTTTTTGCTGAACGTGGCAGTACAATGTAGAATATTTCAATATTAAAATTTGTAATTGACCTTCATAAGAGCGTCGTAGACGCCTAAATTGAATAAATGATTTTGAATTTGAATTTGAATTTGAAAAGGTTGAAGACCAAAAATATTATATTAATCGTGTTTTATTCATTAGAAAAACAAAACTATCTACTCACATGTGCTTATAGACGAGCAAAATATATAATATTCTATAATTTGTTCTATTTTATTTCCTTTTGACTAAACTAATTTTTTTATATAACTTATACAAAAAATGAAATGAAATGAAATGAAATGAAATGAAAAATTATTTATTCAAGACAGATCTGCACACAACAACATTAAATAAAGAACAACATAAAAAAACAGTATCTTAGAAAATAAAAGTAAGTATCAAAATAATATAACATGTGCACATGTACTCAGACTGCTGTCATATGCAGGGCTGCCAGAAAAGGTCTGAGCTCAGCATAATGCTGTGAATTGATTCACAGCGCTGGTTTTCAGCTCTGACCATTAGTGACACACGGACAAAAAAAAAATACACAGGGTACAAAAGAAAATCATTAAATATATAAAAGTGTTATTATGCATACTTATACGAAAATGTTAATAGCTAGCTACTATATGGTGTGATTGCATGTGTTTTAGTATCTATGTGCAAGAATTCATAATTGGCTTAATGAAAAACGGATAAGAATTAAGAAAAATGGCGAAAGATTGGAATTTATATGAAGAAAAAAAAAAATAAGGTTAAAAAATAATAATAATAGATATCGTCAAACTTTTCAATATTACCAATAACAAATTACAACATTGACAAGACGGCGTGGCAGCACCTTTTGGTTTTTGTGATGCAAGATAATGCAAATATTTGTGGATAATATAAATATAAATATAAACACATAAATATACATGCACATATACGTACACATACATACATACACTCACATGTACACATGTACATATATGTGCTTACACACATTTATAATATTGGTGAACTTATAAAAGTCACACAAACATTTGTTATAAATTGTAAGAAGAACCTACGGAGCTCTTCTTGTTGTTGGAAAAAAAAGGGTTTTAAAAAAAACCCGCTCTTGCATCTGCCTTTTGTTAATCCATCAAATGTTTTTTCAATTTTAATCTAAAATTGAACAAACTTTGCGCATTACGGATGGGAGGAGGAAGTGAGTTCCAACACTTCGTGGCACAAAAACGAAAGCTTCCACGAAATGCTGCAGTGCCACCATGCCGTGGAATATTTAAAATATACAAGGATGCACGAGTTGTTCTATTGTTGTTTCGAGCCCATAAAAGTTTCGAGAAAAGGTAATTAGGTTTCTGAACCCTAACTATTCCAAACATCAAAGTGGCCAAATGAAGATGTCTTCTGTGCTTCATATTTAAAATATTATGTTTGTTTAAAAATGGTGTGATATGGCTTCGAGGCGGGACATCAAAACAAAAACGGGCACATGCGTTTTGCACTCTTTGAACATACCGAGCTGTTTTGGATAATAACCGGGGTCCATACTCAGAGTCAACATAATTAAATTTAGAGAGAACAAGCGAGTCTACAAGCATTATACGCAGGTTTGAACTAATGTAATTTCTTATTTTATACAAAACTTTTAATCGGTAAAAACAGTTCCTGACAATCTCGGACACGTGACGCTCAAAACGTAACTGTTCATCCATGATGAGCCCTAAATTGCGCGCTTCAAACACTCTATCTATTACCTCACCAGCAACTATTAGCATTGGATTTTCTTTCGCTATTTTATGAATTTGAAGTTTAGTGCCCAGAATCATAAATTTGGTCTTTTTGGAATTTAGTAGCAATGAATTTGACTCTGCCCATTTTTGAACCCTTTCCAAGTCTTGATTAAGTTTAATCTCTGCAGATCTTATGTCTTCTGGTTTAAACGATATATACATTTGTATATCATCGGCATATATATGAAACTTACAATGCTTAATGATATTTACTATGTCTGCGCTATAAAGAATAAATAATAAAGGACCCAAAATTGAACCTTGCGGGACGCCTCTTGTAATATCACGCACATCAGAACGCAGTGTTTCTCCACTATCTTTTTTAATTTCAACAAATTGCTTACGGTTGGTTAAATATGTGTTAAACCATTGAACTGCATGAGAATCAAATCCATAATAACTAAGCTTTGACAGTAAGAGGGCTGTATTTATCGAATCAAACGCGCGCGAAAAATCTAATAATACCAAAATCGTCCCCATCCCTATATCTTGTGCAGCAATGATATTGTCCGTCACATCAAGTAATGCAGTGTTTGTACCTCTATTCTTCCTAAATCCAGATTGCATATCAGGCAGAATATCATTTTTTTCTAGAAATTCTGTAACCTGGTAACAAACAGTCTTTTCCAGTAACTTAGACAAGCACGGTAATAAGCTGATAGGGCGTAAATCTTTTATATCAACAGGGTTACTTATTTTGGGTATGGGCTTAACTATTGCCGTTTTCCAAGCTGCAGGATATGTTGCGGTGACTAATGATTTATTAATTATAGCCGTTATAGTGTCCAAACTTTGTGGAAGGGTAAGATTTATCATATCTATAGAAATTTGATCGATACCAAGAGCATTTGACTTAATTTCTTTTATTTTTTTAATGATAAACAACGAATCTATCGTTTTAAGAGAAAACGTGCTAGTTCCGAATCTACAGAATTCAAAATAGGTCAAATCACAAATGCTCATGATTGCATTGCCAGGAATGTTTAGAAAATGATCATTGATTGAATCAGGATTATCAAAATGATGTGGTAGTTCCATCGATTTAGGTGGTATCACTTTGGCTTTTAGGTTTGTCCATAATACCTGAGAATTAGTTATATTTTTATTAATGTTGTGATTAAAAAATGCTTTTTTCTCTCTGTGGACCGCTAAAAATACCTGGTTTTTTAGGTTTTTATAAAAACTTTTATCGTTATCGTATTTTGTCTCATTAAATCTAGCCAGTGCTGCATCACGAAGACGCATCATCAACTTTATAGTATCCGTTATCCATGGGCAAGGCAGTTCCTTAATTATCCTTGACTTTATTGGAGCATGTAAGTCAAACAGCATGGTAATTGTATTATTAAAGTGACTAACCATAAAATCAACATGTTCAATTGATTTTAAAAAATCCCACCTAATGGATTCAAGGTCATTAGTAAATAAATCAAGACAAATGTCCTTCATTGGCCTGTAAGTAATACATTTAGGAGATATTTTCGGTTTTTTAAATATAAACTCACACGTGATGTATGCATGACCTATATGCGAACCGATAAGGTCAATACATATATTACGTGCTCGAACATTTGAACATACGACATCAAGTAATGTACTACAACTGTCAGTGAAGTGAGTAGGCTTTTCAACAAGTTGATGCAATCCTGTGAAGGTCAAAAAATCCGTGAATTTCTTTATATTGGGATCATTTGCATCAAGTAAATTAGTATTAAAATCGCCCAATAGAATAATATTATCACAATAGGAAAACGACGCAACAGAATCCATCAGAGCCTCATAGAACACAGTGGCATTAACCCATTGAGCTCTATAAGCTGTACCTATGATTAAGGTTGAAGATTTGATTTTTAATTTAAGCCACATCTGTTCTACAACTGGGTGAGTACAGCGTCGCACATTGACACCTAGTTTTATATAAAAACCAATACCACCACCACGACCATCCCGAGTCTCAGGAGGGCGCGGTGTATGGAGGAGTCTATAGTGAGGTACAACTGGGGCGCGATTATCTTCTCCCGCTCTTAACCAAGTTTCGTTAATCGCCATTATATCTACAGCATATTTATCCATAGCCGCAATAAAGTTATCGTGATTCGTGCCAAGTGAACCAGGATTATGAAGACCAACTTTAAGGAATTTGCTATTACCCATGATTAAAAGTAATTAAAAATAACATTAAAAATTTTGTAAAATACTTTAGAACATAACAACAGTTTAATAATTTTATATATAAAAAAAAATAAATCTCTAGCATGCAGGTAACAACATAATACAAAAGTACTGTATGTATATATATGCAATATTGAATAATTAAACACCATAATAATACAGTAGGTATGTACTGAATGTTTTTTGTGTCATGACGGTAAGACATCGGAAACATGTAAAGACGTATACAGACTAAAAGTGCACTAGCAGCACGAATATGAGTCGCGTTAGGATTCATATAGCTTTGGCAGTCCGAGTACATGAATAACAAGCTTATGTAACACTGTATTAGACGTAGTAAGTTCAATGTGGGGTTATAAAACCAATTTAAAAAAGTAAAGTATATAACAGGTAATATTTTTACATAATAATGACATAAAGTATTGCCGTGAGAAAAATGCGTAAACAAACAACTTAAAGGTAATGTGAGGTCACTATCTTGATATTTTTGTATCAAAATTTTCATATTGTAAGTGAAAATCAATTCTATATAAAGCAAATATTCAGAATATAGCATTTGCATATATATACTTCTATTTCTATAAGTAATAAAGAAGTATATAAAAACTAAGAATTCGTAACCATAGCCATCAAACAGTTGCAATTTTAAAAACACGTTCGACATCGGCGTCCGAGCGCAATACATACACCTGTTTGCCATCGCTTTGGCGCGCAAAGATTCGACCCCTCCATGTCCACGAGTATCGCCACTGCTGTTTACGGCATTCCTCACGAACCCGATGAAAGAGCTGTCGGTTGTACTTTGTAAGGCGCTCATTTACGTATACCTTCCGTGCCGGGCCCGCCAGGCCAATGTCAGAGGTTGATATATTGCGGCGCACGCGCGCGGCACGCAATAACTCGTCGCGCAGTGTGCGGCGTGCCAAGCGCACCACAACACGGCGCGTGCGCCCCCGCACCTCTCCAGCTGCCCCATCGACGCTCGAGTCGACCGCTCCAACACGCTCTGCATATACGATATCGTTATCATCGAGGGGAAACCCAAGTTTTGCTGCCAAAACTGTGACTGTATGCACGATATTTTCCCCTTTTTCCTCCGGGAGATGTCCAATATCGAGATCCGACAGCAAAGCATCCTGATCCCGCTCGTTTAACTCTTGCTTGAGACGGACGACGGCCTGCTGTAGTTCTGCAAAATCGCTCGATTCGATCGTCATTTCCATCTGCTCGACGACTTCAAGCCGCCGCTCCAGACTGTCCATTCGTTTTCCAATGCTCGCTATTGACGCTCGGAATTCATTGCGAAATTCACGTGCTTCGGACATATATTGAGCTAGTTCACGGCGCAATTCTTGGACGTCTGAGTTCTCGACTATGGGCTCGGGGTTAGGGGACGGCAAAGTTTCACCTAGAGACGCTGAAGCATTGTCGCAGGTGATCAGGTGAGTGTCATTGGCCCCGCAGATACCTTTTACCAGAATACTGCTATTATGGCTTTTGCCTTGTTGTTTTTTACATTCAGAGCATGTCCAATCTGGTGATATAATAGCACCTTCAGGAATCGCAACGCAGCCTTTGTGCAAGAAACCGGGGCATGTAGTACATGTGACGACACCTGCCGACGCTTTGATAAACTTGCCGCATGTTGCGCATTTAGCCATATTGAGTAATATATATTTACGGGAAAGAATCTGACTCAGCAAGGTAGTACGGATCGAGACCGCTAGATGGCGTTAACTTGAATCGATATTTCTCTCAGTCTTTAATAAACTTGTTGTAGCGATCTATCTACCCACTTAGAAAAAGTTTTTTTTTTTGATGCCACAAAAGTAATTAACGTTTTTACACACTTTCCCGAGATCAGATACGTAGGCAAACACTCACACAGCTGATTTAGACATAAAATAACACGTTAATAATGTTGACACTTATGTTTAGATGGTTTTACTATTTTTACAGACACAAAATTGTAGGAACTATATAATGACGTTATGTCGTCCGTGAGGTCACTCTGATCATGATAATTTCTGTCAAATAAGTATCTCTGATTTGCGTGGGCCGAAACTGTGTGAAAAGACATTTGTTATAGACATTGGGCGTACAGTTGGCCGAGGTATTTATAACACTATTTTAAATGGTGCTAGGTTTGCGAATGACCTCCTGGCTGGCTACCCTCAAGTAGGAAATCTGTCGCTAAGAACCTAACGCTATGTTCCGGCAGCTGCCCTCTAGAGCCAGTCATTCTAGGTTAACCTGAACAACATCTTCGACCACATCATTACTTACTATCAGGTGAGATAGAGCTCAAAGGTTAACCTACCAAGAATAAAAAAACACATAAAAGGAGTGCCATGTGTTTACGACAGAGCCGCGGACGGAAGACAGTGATATACCTTAAGAACGTCACTGCAGATGTAGCCTTGCAAATAACGACTATGAAGAAAATCTAGTACACCCACACAGACATACAATTCTAAAAGAAAATTTTAGGCAATAGCGAGCTCGGGTCCGCTTGTTGTGCAAGTTTAAGCGTTCAATTTGTCGGCGGAGATGTAGTTAATTGAATCAACTTTGAAGATTAACTTGGAATTGAGCAGCAACAAAGTTTAGATAGCTGAGAACAGTTTCAGGTCAGTATTAAGACAAATATATGTTACGACTAGCTGTACCTGCGACTTCGTTCGCAATTGCCGTGCCTGCAGACTAATTATTTACATTTGAGCACTGTTTATCTCATATTAAGCAACGCTGTGGTCTGCGGTGAAGCACTCTTAGTGAAGCATAGTGATTGGGATTAGGATGGCTTGATGAATGGTGACTAAATGAATGCTTTATTCCTTTCATATGATAATGCCGTTTTTAGCGTAGATGTGGGGGATGATGGTGTTCAAGATAAACTAGAAATACTGGCTCTCAAGGACAGCTACCGGAGATCACCCTAGATGCTTGGCGACAGCATTGCTACTTGATAGTGGTAGCTAGGCAGCCAGGCATCCGCAAAATGCCCTGCCACCATGCTGTAACGTCTGTCATCCTAAGACAACCACCGGGACTGACGGCTTTACGTGCCCTCCGAAGCACGGAAGCGCTCAGTAGTAATGTCACCAGCGGTCACCCATCCAAGTCATGACTGAGGCAGACGTTGCTTAACTTAGCTGATCGGTTAGGAACGCCTAAACAAACTTCGCTACGAGCACTTCACAAAATTTCATACGGAATCCGCAATACTGGCATATAATCTGTGAAAATTTCAACCGCTTAGGAACGGTTCAAAAGAAATCCCTTTAAATTCATAGAGACAGACAGACCAACAGTCAAGTCTTAGCAATAGAGTCTCGTTTTCTTGTACGAAACTCTTAAAACTACCTTTGAAACAGACTAAAGCACAATGCATGGAGCTTTTAGTCTAAACAAACACCAAATTATGTGACTCAAGCATCTAGGAAGTGTTAGCATGCATTATCATACTGTGAAACATTCTTGAGCATGAAACATGCAGGCTCAAGAAAGAGCATCCATGCATCCTGCAGATCGTCGTGCAGACGCAATAGAACCGCAACGCGCCCGCAGCTGCGCCGCAGGCAGACCGCAACACAACCTCGCTATTTGCCTCACATTCCGCTTTAATTGAATTCTCTGTAGCGCTGAAACACACTGAGTTTGTGGGAAGAAAATATATTAAAGACGTTTAAAGAACAAGCGAGTAGGAAGGTT
The DNA here is from genome assembly GCA_963854805.1 of Plagodis dolabraria. NCBI lineage: Eukaryota > Metazoa > Arthropoda > Insecta > Lepidoptera > Geometridae > Plagodis > Plagodis dolabraria. Next base: position 38,253,840 of record OY978442.1, read on the forward strand.
TTCAAGATAATTTCAAGATTCTTTTGAGTAATAAAATTCTCAAAATGTTAAGATTTGTTTCAGTGGTAATGTTTGAAGAAATCTTAGCCATTTTGTGTTTCTCTTTTGTGTAGCTTGAAGTGCTGTCGTTAGTTTTAAATCATATATACATTATCGACAAATAATAAACAACAAGGCATCAAATATGCCATTAAGACTTGATATTTAAGACGATGATTAAGATTATTATGGACGACATGAGAAAATTTGTGCCCGAGTTATACACCCAGCTTTTCATTCAACTGTGAGGAATCTCTTAAAATAATATCAGAAAAAAATTTAACGAAAAATGGAACTGACTTCAACACCCAAAACTGTGAAATAACTTGTTGAAGTCGGTACCATGATGGTTCGAAAGTACCTATTATCACAATATTGTGCGCATGGTACTGACTTCAACAAGTTATTTCACATTTTTGGGTGTTGAAGTCAGTGTCATTTTTTGTAAAATATTTTTTTTCAATCTTTTTAGTGACCCTTGCTGCTTACGGGATCGATTTTCATTCATTATCAACGACTATATCCTCAAGATAGGTAGGTACATATTTTTCAGTAATTGGAATGTAACTCAAAAACGGCTTAACCGGTTTTGATGAAATTTAAAATGGGACCAAACGACAGGCATCAGCTTTTAAACAAAATCGGTTCATCCAGTCAAGAGATCTGAGGTAACAAACATAAAAAAACAGACGAATTGAGAACCTCCTTCTTTTTTGGAAGTCAGTTAAAAAGTGAATATCACCTTCAATTAAATTTAACCTGATATTTGAAATTTTGTTTTGAAGTTTGATTGTTTTTACAAAATGCAACACAATTGTTACCAATACTCTGATCTATGGTTATTATGTAAGACCCGGACAACATTTCTATATAAAATTTACTATAAACGGAATCTCTGATCAATTTAAGATAAAATTATTTATTTATTTGCTATAACAAGAACGGCATATCCACTTATACTTATTATTAAATTGTAGGTATATTGTAATATAGGGTTATTATAAAGACATGGCCAAAATTTGAATATATAATTGCACAAATCAGTCAAAGTAAGGAAAAATAATAATATGAAAATAATAAAATTATGAATAAATATGATCATGTGTCCCATATTGAAAATTGAAAATTAAAAATGTCAATGAATTAATTTATATTATTTCAATAGATAATAAAATAAATTAGGTAGTAATTATAAACTCCTTCGTTTATTTTAGACCACTTATTACGTTACGGCGATAATCCTATACATTAACTGTTCAAATATGATGATGATAAATCCTGACTGATTTCGGGTACAGCGACTGTTAATTTTGGATAGGCATGATGAATTTAGGGAACTAGTAGTAGGATTTAGAATTTTTGGTGCTCTCTCTGGTAGCTTGAGTACCCGACTTTATTGGAGAAGGTACGAGCGCACTTGGGGCATGGCCCAATACCCCGCTTATGTAATTGTAGGTGATGCTCGCTGATGGTCGGGCCTATATATTATATGTAGAACCTAAGACACATATTCGTAACTATGAAATAAAGCGAGAATGTTCTACAATTCTGAAGCATCATTTTATATTAAAAAGGTGTCGTGCTCGTAAATTTTACCAGAGCTCAAGTACAACCACCGACGTGTATTATCTTCGAACAATAAAATAGTTCCAGCAACAAAATAAAACGTGCTTAAAATTAGTCCAAATTACATACTCACTACTATAATATATAGGTACAGTCTTGTCGAGCGGAGATGAATCGTAAATTGAAATCGGAGGACTATTCCTCCGATTTCAATTTACGATTCATCTCCGCTCAGTTAAGTCGAGTCGTGCATACGCCGACCGCGTTTTGACTCGATCACGCACTTCTTAGTCATGTCGTACACGCACCTTAGCCTCTAGAGTATAAAAACTTATTAGTAAATAATAGATGCAAGCGTTACTTTGCGGAAATCTATATTTAACTAGTAGTGGCTTTCCGAGCTGTAAACCTCGCGAGTCTGCCCTTGCATAGCTTACAACTGAAAACAATGTAACAATAAATTTAAAGTTTTATATAATTTTTATTAAATACCTTTGTATATTACAATTATAATGGCTGTGCACGTGTAAAAATGAGACAGAGTACCCAATTATAGGTAACTAACGTGCGTCTCAGGGAAATTGCCATTAAATTTAGCGCAGGGGTCCGTACCTCCTACCTACACCATAATTATAATAAACATCTTAACATACTATCTCCGTCATTATGAAAAATTTACAGAAACAGAATTGACAACAAAAACCGACCATACGAAAGCATTTTCGTGTAAGTTATAGCAGAGACGCTTCATTCAAACTTCGTTCTTGCTGGGTAAAGAAGTATAAATTAATTTAAAAAGTAAAAATCCAACTGTTAAATGTTTATTTTCGTTAAAAGTTTTATCGTTCCATTCAAATTAAAACTACAAGTGATATATAGATATATTTATGGAATAGTTTTTTCAAGTCCTAGATTTTGATACCTACCCTACCCTAATAGCATTTATTGTTGGCATTTGGTTGGGCCGCGTGCACCTCGTTAGTTGGACAACGGTTAGATTTGGCCATCTTATAGAGGTAGGGCCTACAACAAAGGGCCATTGTAGAATTGCCTACAGAGGGCCATTGTAGAATTGCCTACAGAGGGCCATTGTAGAACTTCCTACAAAGGGCCATTGGTTGTGACCTACAACAAAGGGCCATTGTAGAACTTCCTACAGAGGGCCATTGGTTGTGACCTACAACAAAGGGCCATTGTAGAATTTTCTACAGAGGGCCACTGTAGAATTTCCTACAGAGGGCCATTGTAGAATTTCCACAGAGGGCCATTGATTTTGGCCTACAACAAAGGCCCATTGTAGAATTTTCCTACAGAAGGCCATAGTTGTTTTGCATTTTAGGACCTTCTTACACAATAGTGACAGTTACCCTACAATTGGCAAACGGTTGGGGTTTGGTTTAGAAATAAAAAATTATATTAAAATAAATCTCTTTTATTGAAACCAAAATTAGGCAGAGGTCAGTCATACACACAATAAGGAATTTATTTGAGTAAAACTAGTTTTGCTCAAATATTTATTTAATGACTTAGCGTCATATTAACAAATGGCAAACATACATATGTTTCATTTTCATTAAAATTAGGTAGAAGTAAACATTTTTTATCCAAAACGGATGAACAAATATATACATTTTTGGAACGACAAACCTTATATATACCTAGGCGACTACTTTCAATAGGTACTTTGTAATAGTTTGTCTTATCGACAAAACAATCACAACCTAATTTAAATAAGGGACTATCAGAATTCTTTTCTATAGTTTTTATCCTAACAATATCACCATCTTTGGTAATGAAGCTTGAATTAATACTTACATTGCAATTATTCTCTAAAATTATCTTATGTATTACATTCTTCTTTTTGACTACAGTTGATATTTGAGGCTTTTCACTGATACATTTCAATTCACCCATTCTTTTAGCTACTTGTTCTAAAGGGTGGTTGTGCGATCGAACCATTTGTTTAATTTTAGTCATAAAATTTTCAAAAGGAAAAGCGGAAAAATTATCTAGCTTTCCAAAGTTTTCAACATCTGCTGTAAGATGTAAAAGATTGTGAAAATTGTACACAAGAAGTTCTTTCGTATATAGAATTGGTATGTTACGAACAAAACAATGCAATAACTTATTTGCGTACTCTCGCCATTCAAATTCGGCACACAAATCGCTACATAATATATAAATTGAACAATGCAGTATTAGAAAATGATTATACAATTTATTTGATATGATGTTGGATAAAACTACAGGGCCGAGGTATAAAAGAAAAGATCTAAATTCTGTAGCCTTCCAATATTTAAATAACTGTATAGGTCGAGGTCGTCTAGAAAACTCCGTAGGGTAATTGTTCTTACTAATTTGTAGCAATCTCTCCGATATTTGAGTCACTTTAAGTGCACTCAACTTACACTTTTTTGGTCCCTTTTCAATCCAAACACGGATCAACTTTTTCACTACTCCTAAGCACACTAAATGCATGTAATCCAAAGGTACTTGTGTCACTAATCCAATTTCAAGATTAGTAAGTACAGTCTTTGTTAACTGGTGGTCTTCATACTGTTCGTTGTGAAAGGCTTGATCAGTTCTAAGATTTAAGTTTGATTCATATTGCCATGTAGTCCTGCCAATATAAATACCTTCTTGGGTACATTTCTCACAGCCATGCAGAGAATTGTGAGATTTTATACACTTTATAAAAGCTCTTGCTGGTGCATCAGCAACAATGCAACTAACTCGAAAAGCATATTTTTGTTCATTTAATGTAATACCATTTTTTTCCAAATTAATGCATTCGTCCACAAAGGGTTTTAGGTAATTATTCACTTCTTGTGGCTTTGTTTCGCCATAGTAAAGTCCGACAATAAAGGGTTTTGTATTGATACTCTGGTCTAACACACATAAAATAGGCCAGAATGACTTATTTGTACTAGAGTGTACTGGCAAGCCATCTATATTAAGGCTTACAGATAAAAGTAAATCAATATTCATTTCACGCATTTTTCTATTAATCATAGGATAATGTTCTTGTATCAAGCCACATGAAGCTCTCTCTTTTATATGTGCGAAAAGTCCAAAATAAATGAATGAACCACCCCCACAATCTATGACATTAATATCCCTTGGTGTACATAATAAAGTCCGCGAATCTTTAGGTAAAAACGGATGAAGCGGTTTTAAAATCTTCAACAAATCATCTACAGCAGAATGGGTAATGTTGTGCTTTTGAGACCATGAAATAAGAGATTTGGTAAGATCAGTATCCTTAAAGTCCGCATTTTCTATTTTACCAGTAGAAGAAATACTATGTGTGAAAGTGATTTTATCATAAAGAAATTCTTCAGTATAATGTTCTGATAAACTATGTTCATTGATAAATGATGGATTAGTACTTGGATTATTACTAGTAACATTACTTTCGTCGTGTATCCTTAATTTACCTCTTAATTCAGTTTTTATTGCATTTCGGTGACGCCTCTTTGTTCTTGCAGATAGTCCAGAATATTGTCTTGTAGAGCTGTTGTTATTAGTTTGATTTTGTTCGTCTGTTCTCTCTTCCGCCATTTCGGTCTCTAGCAAACCTGAACCAGCTTGTTATGGCACCTGTGATTTCAGATTCAGTTGCTGTCTCTGCCACTTTGTTTCTTCGCACTGCAGCTGTAAACATCATTTGATTTAGAATAACGCAATTCATAAAGTCTTTATGATAATATAATAACACAAAAATAAAATATCTTAGTAGCGATTGCTTATAAATAATGCATGGTTTTGATTTAAATTTTTTTTTTATTGATAGTGATAGTAATACCTATCATAACAACACATTTAACTATCTAATACGTGTAATTTTTATAGTCATACTCATACATACCTATGATAACTTTAATCAGTTGTAAATTTTTCAAACTGAACTTATTATTCTTTCCAGTCCAGTTACATTGTATTGCCAAAGAGTTGGTGAAAACACGTTCCAGAATTCTTCTGGTAATTGTGCCAGTTCCGTTTCCACCAATAAAGCTCAAATTATTTATCTGCAACAAAAAGAACATAACTCATAAGTTGTAAGCAATTATAAATAAAAGCAAAACAATATATGTATACTAGATTATTATATTTATATAATAGTAGTATTATAACATAGTATATTATACATTATCAGTGGGATGGACCTACTTGCCTTGCTTGCTTGTATATTTCTATTATAAAATGAATGTACTTACCAATTGTTCTTTGTGTTCTTCTTTTTCAAGCCAATTTATAATGTTTGTAAGATCGTCAATTGATTTCACTGGCAATTCTATCTCTACTGGTAAAGTAGCTAGTGCAGTTGAAGAAGGGGATGATATTCTCAATAAAATATCATTTTGAGTATGCTTCAGTTCCTCAATTTCGCTTTTCATGTGTCCGAGACATTCGGCAATGACATCTAAAATAATAATAAAGTAATAAATTTCTTATATATCTAGATTGCAAAACCATTTAAATAAAATCTGTCAAATTAAGTATAAATTATCCATCCATAATCATCTCATTGTTATAAAATTCACCAGACCATATAACACAATAATGGTTCCATTTTTAATTCTTGGTCAAGAAATTATAATTCTGATGTAAAAAAACAACTTCTTAAATATTTACCTAAAGAAGAGTTAATTTTCTCCAAGACTGGTTTTTGTGTACGTTTTGACCACAATGTTGTTGGTTGGTTGGTTTCTTCATCAGTTGGGTTATTTGAAGATACTGGAGAATCTGTAAAGTGGGCATTATTATTATTATGATAATTTATAAACAATCTCATTGGACACTTACACATAAAAGTGTAAAAAAACTAGCCATCCATATCTTATATAGGTACATCACCCTAAAGTTTTCTGAAAGAAATTGATGATAGCGATAAGGCTGCCATTGTATACCAGATTTTATTACACCTGTATGTCCCAGTTTTAATTGTACATTCTGTTTTTAACAATAAAGTATATTGTAATGTACTTGTGTAGTATCTTATGGGATGATACATAATCTATAAAGTAACTTTTTTACTTACCAACCATAAAATCTTTTAAAAGTCTTGGAGATGAACTAGTTGTGCGTACTGGTGGTAAAATTACTTTTGGCGGCATTGGGTATTTGATTTGACAATCATCATCACTTTCTTCATGGTCATCACTGTCAATTTGAAGAGGACGAACTTTCCTCTTTCTTGTCCATTTTTCTGTTTCTACTTCTTTATCAGTCGAAGCCAATTCTGATTCACTTTCAGCCTCTTTAAATTTTTGTCTGGCTTTAGCTATGTCATCTGTAAAATAATATTTTAATAATGTGGTGTACACCCTCTCAACCATCGATTAATTAAAACAATTGTTAGACCCCGTATATTAAGTCGATTTGACGCTTGGTGGCCTATCTAGATACCGGGGCTTATAGGAATCCGATTATTTAATTCTTTTTTATACATATCGAGTAGGTATGATTCAGTTGTTTAAACTTTGGCAAGGTACCTAAGGACAATTAAGAGTATGACACAACAGCCTTCTGTAGTTCTCTTCTCACACTCACACCACAACAGTACAAATTTAAAAGCCGCCTATATACGCCTAGATTGACCAAGGACGCCACTATAGACATCAAAGGCGCCGATTCATGAGGCTTAAAACAATGGATCAATTTTACTTGATATTTTTGAAACGAGCTAGCATATATTTTTACGATTAAACAATTATGTTACATTTCTACCAAAAAGAAAGGTATGTAAGTATACGCGCGTTTAGTAGGTTATTTAGACGCGAAGCGAGTGGCATGCATACATGTATGCCAGCGGGGAGCTTGACGGTATGACGCCATGCGGCAGCCGTGTAAAATGTAAATGCCGCGAGTAACTCACCTGTTTCGTAAAAAGTACGTTGAATTGAATACACCGGCCAATTTTCGTCTGGCACTGCTTTGGTCATTAGGCACTTATTAAATTTGGAAATTATTTTGTGAGGCGGCCACAGACATTGTCTCTTTCGTGGAGTCATCCATTCTTTCCGGATGATGCCTAAGCTGGCATCTTGAAATTCTACCACCTTAAACATTTTCACTTTACTTCTTTATAAGAAAAAAAAATGACGATTCATGCAACCGAGAACCGACAAAACACCTAATGCAACAAAAAGAAAATGGACGCGCGCGCGACGCATACGCTACTGCCAGGGTTACCAACTCCTAAAAATAAATAGCCCTTAGTTAGATCAAGATATATATTCAAGATCAAGAAATATCCCTGAATAGCCCTAAATGCAATATTCAAAACCCCCAAAAAAGGTAATTAAAATATTACTTAGTATTAATTACTTTATATTAGAACTTATTATAGCGAATTAATGATCTATATTGTTAATAATTGTAAATATATCGTTGAAGTTCCAACTTGGCGTTTTATTTGAGCTTTCGGAGTTCTTCAAGTCATACAATAAACAATGTTTACAATAGACAAACTGTAACATTTTCGGAAATGGATAAATGTAACGAATGATCTATCATCTCGTTTAAAATGAATCGTGTCATCATTAAACCTTGCAGCATTACAAGGATCAATTGGTTTCTTTAGTAATGCATGATCTATTATTTATGTCCCTAAAAAAAGCCCTAAATTTTTTTGGACCCTAAAAAAAGCTTAACGTGTATATTTTTGCCCTAAAGTTTTAAATTACCGTTCATGTACGATAATTATCGTAGGTACATCTGGCATCCCTGTGCGGTAGGCGCGCGAATGCGTCGTAAACATTGGCGCTGGCGCAGTGGCTACTTTGTAGGGGTATTCCCGTTTGTTTCTATTCGCAGTGTCATACATAGAATGGAGTAACGGCTGGATTGTACCTATTGTATTCTTGGAATTACGATTACGATAACAATATCAGTATGTATTATGTTGGTACACTTCGTACATTAGTAAGCGAGCAACTTATTATGTGTATTTCAAACAGAATATCTAACACAAAACATTACTGCACATGGCGGCCATAGGATCAAAATTAGTGCATTACAAAACTTTTGTTCTTACCTACTTTTTCACTGAAAATATTTATCACTTTTCGTTAGACTAACACTCAATACGAAACCTACACTTGTTTCAAAGTAATTCTTTATATAATTCTTGTAAGATTACTCACCGTTTTCTTCTTGAATTCATTGCGCACACAACAACGACACGTTACCTTGTTGACGAGTTTTTATATTATTAATTTATTAGAAGGGCATCGACGTGTCACACTATGATACTACAGGAGACGAATTAGTTTAAAATCATTAAAAAAATGTGGTAAGTATTAGTAACTAGTTATGTCAAATTTTAAAAAAGCTGTTTTCATAATAATTAAATAATGATCTATGCATTGGCCTAATGTTAGTAATTATTTCAAATTATTGCTTTTGGGTGGGCGTCGTTAGGGCTGCCAACTTTTTCTAGAAGAATGAACTTTATTATCTGATTTCTAAGTATATTTTAGAGTACGGTTGGCAACCCTAGCGTAGGTACCTAATGATAATATTTTATTGCATTGGGACCAAATTGGGACAATGTTAGTTGATAATTTATTTAAAGATACGAATAATTTTGGTATTTATTCAATTTTAATTTAGGCAAATTACCCATAGTTTGTTAGTTTAAGTAGTTACGACTATGTTTGAACTTACTTATAATTAATTAAGACGAACATAATATACAACTAGCAACAATAACATTATAATAATCATCCATTGGTAGGCAGTAGTACTATTGGCCCGACGTTGGTAAATTGTTGGACGTAATGATAATATTTTACTGCATTGGGCCAATTTTATTTGATTTCGATTATCGCCTACGATTCATACACTGCAGAAATGCCAAAAGTTTTTAACTAACGGTAGGTAGTAGTAGCATTGGCCCAACGTTGGTAAATGGTTGAACTTAATAATAATATTTTACTGCATTGGGCCAATGTTAGTTGATATCTAATAGGGCCTACGATACATGCGCTGCAGAAATGCCAACAGTTTTTAACTAACGGTAAGCAGTAGTAGCATTGGCCCATTGTTGGTAAATGGTTAGACCTCATGATAATATTTTACTGCATTGGGCCAATATTAGTTGATATCTAATAAGGCCTACAATACATAGACTGCTGAAATGCCAACAGCTTATAACTAACGGTACACAGTAATAGGTTTGGCCCAACGTTGGTAAATGGTTGGACGTAATAATAATATTTTACTGCATTGGGCCAATATTAGTTGATATCTAATAAGGCCTACAATACATAGACTGCTGAAATGCCAACAGCTTATAACTAACGGTACACAGTAATAGCTTTGGCCCAACGTTGGTAAATGGTTGGACGTAATAATAATATTTTACTGCATTGGGCCAATGCTAGTTGATATCTAATAGGGCCTACGATACATAGACTGCTGAAATGCCAACAGCTTTTAACTAACGGTACACAGTAGTAGCATTGGCCCAACGTTGGTAAATGGTTGGACGCAATATTAATATTTGACTGCATTGGGCCAATGTTAGTTTTATGCTGGCAATCTAACTAACTATATCCCAACGAATTCCCCACTGTTGGCCAATGGATGCCAACATAAAATGCTACTAGGGTATTCGTAGGCTTTGAATGAATAACACACTTTTTCTCACAATATGCCGTCTAAAATACTCCAGTTTGCTTTTTAACCGACTTCAAAAAGGAAGTTCTCAATTCGTTTGTATATTTTAAAATATTTTTATGTACCTACAGTGTTACTTGAACTATCAAGATGAATTTAACGATACCGCATACATTAAAATCGGTTAAGCCGCTTAGAAGTTATGGTGGAATAAAAAACTCACAAAACATACATACATAAATACATGAACCCTGAACAAAATTCTCCCTTTTTCAGCAGTCGTTTAATAAAAACAAATATCTCATTCAAATATATAAAATTAATCTAGGGATCATTCCGCCTAAGTTTCCATTTAACCTACGTGATGTAATGAACGCCACGTAGCCAAACCGGAAGAATTTTCGACGTGTTTTTATTCCATACGCAGCATCTTCAGGAGGTCTTGACTCTTCCACCGCACCATAGTACGTAGCTGATAAAGGTAGGTTAATGTTTAAACATTTATTTAGCTGGGCCCCGCGCGTGTTCCGTCGCATTCTGTTGGTGTATTGTATTGTATTGAAGATGCCATCAAAATCCACATTTATTTCTTTTCGGGCTTAGGCAGTGCGGTAACCTCAAAGAACGATGCCTGACTGGCGCTTGGCTATTTTATACATTTTAGTATGAAACAATAAAGATGTACCTACTTACAATGTATACTGTAGATACTTTACTTGGAAATTGTTATCATGTTATTTTCTGTGAGTATTTACACCAACGACACCGACGTACAAAACATCAAATTCAAGCAAAGTTTCACATCTGTGTTGCAGCAAAACGTTAGCCTGCGGTTATTTAGCACTAGTGCTGCCACCCGGGGCCCCTCGCCGCAACTTTTACAGTATATCAGCCGAAGCAGCGAGCTCATTCAAGCGGATACCGGATAATAACTTGGGGGATTTACTGCTCTTCGGCTTCGGGAGAGAAAACTCTGGTCAGCGAAGATTTAAAAGTTGATTTTATCAGTTATTTATTAGCTGTGACTCGGGCGGATAGAACTTAAGATTGTTCCGTTTTGTGTTAGCGTTTGAGTCCGTATTTTTTTTACACTAATAGGCTAGCCTTTGTTCCTTCTCACCTATCGCTACAAGACAACACTCTAACTTCCAAATTTGGCGATAAAGCTCCATACACTAAAAACAAATATGATCACTTTGATACAGCTATTACTAACTGTAACAAAGTTTTTAAAAGGTTTTTTCTTTTAGGAATCTAACAGATTTAAATATCCTTATAGGCTTCGTTACGTTCTATGATAGAACACAGCTATCACATTTTAATAGTTTATAGTAAAAAGTTATCTCGTTACCATAACTACTTATATATATTATTTAATTTTAAATAATAAATGGAGTAAATTTAAGATAATTTTTGTTTAGATCTATCTCAAAAACGATTTAATAAAAAATAGTTCGAGATATTATACAAATTAAGTATTCATCTATGTACAATATTCTCAATAAAAACAAAAAATACTGAAAATGCAGTTGTGAAGCTAAGATCTCTGACCAATAAACTTTATCATTTAAAGGTAATTGCCACGCAGAACCCTTAAAGTGCAAGGTCTGACTTGCACCTGAACAGTTTTTTGCTCTTTCTTTACATTATCCCTTTTCTACAAGAGAACTTGTATAGTGCTTTTACTTGTCTTGCACGATCTTTTAAACATGTCTGCATCAACTCACATAACATCAGCTTTATCTCATTGAATACGCTCAATCAAAATATTGATATAAAAATACCATGACAAATAAGTATTCTATTTTAGAACAAAATAACCTTTATTACTACCATCGTGGAACCCGTATCTCAGCATAAACAATTTATTCATTCAATATATTTACATAAAACGCTGACAGAACTCTATAAATGAATATTAAAATTGCTCCACAAATGACAATAAACTCAACTCGTCAATAGCCGAGCTCCGGCTTCGGATCGCGATGTTTGATAAAAAATATCAGCGGAACAAAAAACTATGTAACGTAAATTCGAACATCGTACTTCCCTTTGTGCCGATGACGGGGGCCGAATGTCAACATTGAAAATAATACTTCATTGGATAAACCTCCTGAATATTAATAGTTAAACATTCGGAACGATATTGAATTGCAAAGAGTCGTTATGCAACGCCATTAATTTGAAATTTAAATGAAAAGATTTTACCGTAGCATGTACTTTTTTGTGAACTTAGTAATTGGTTTTGAAGCTATGATGGCCATATCTATGGACTATCGTGCTGGAGGTGCATGCTTCGATCCCTACCGCTGGCTTGAGCTACACCGCATGGTGAAAGGGCATTTTGCAGATGCTCGCCTGGCTAGCTGCCACCCTCAAGTAGAAAATCTGTCACCAAGCACCTAACAATGAGTTCCGGAAGCAGTATTTGAGAGCCAGTAACATTACAGGCACATGAGACTTAACAGCTCTATGTCTCGCTGTGACGGGCACAGTGCAATTTCGTCCCTTGTGATGAAATGCATTCGTTATAGGCAGGTGGTTGGCCCTCTTAGCATCATCGCACTTGTCCTTTAATAATTACATAAAAATAAAAAACAAATATTGGAAAGTCACGTCAAGAAAATTTTCATTATTAGACCTGTTCATTCACGAAGGCGCGCCCCTCCGCGTTTGTACACTACGTCTTCGTGTGGGTGTAAATGCAAAGATGACAACATTGCTTCACCCAAAAAGGGGAATTATGTGATACCTATAACATTGTGTTTACTTAAGATCTGTATGTAACACCACATCATTCAGTAATAAACGGTTTGATTTCGTTTATTCTGTTTCGTACGACCTTTCACATTGAGGATTCCGCGATCCAAAAATAGCTAGTTTTTATACAAACCGAGATTTTTACCGAATCACATCGTTAATAAATAGATTCAAATGTTACTTTGCGAAAATCCATATTTAGTTATAGCAAATATTTAAAGATTTTTTTAAAATTATATATTAGAAAAATAGTTTAAATATTTATAAGCATATCTAGTGACAATTCCGCATAATTTTCCGACTAAGCCGACGTGACGTCACTAGATATTATATCTGTTATATTTTTGAAGTATTGTCCTAAAATATCAATTAAATGTTTTCTTAATATACCTTATATATTTGTTAGTATCTCATCATATTGGTAGTTATACGTCAGATATTGAACTATAATCATATTATTAGATTATTTCCAATATCAAAATCTTTAGTCATAATTTATAGCATCTATCTAACCGCAATTCATCGTAAAACTTTACCTTTTTAAAATTTAGTCAAAGAGAAAATTAAAGGCGGGAGATTAAATCTAAACTGGCTTTTATCCGAAATGAAAGGAGTCCGAGACAAAGGAGGTATTGAGAGTGTTGCAAAAAGATGTAATAGCCTACCTAGGCACGGGCGGGCGGTGACGCTAGGGCGGGCGGCGCGCCGGTGCGGATGAATATCACTAGTGATTGACATCACTAAAAGTATTTATCGATATTTACACAATGACAAACTTTCCTGTCTTTGACTTAGTGTTCCTAAGGTATGCGATTTTCTTTATTGCTTAAAATATTTTTATAAATAAATTTACCGTAAACATGGAATTATTAAAATAATGGTAAAAATATCATAGTTGTAACTTTACCATTTGCTCTCCATTGCCCAGCCAATTTTTCTTATTCGTTGTAAAGAGTAGCTTTGAATGAAAATAAATTAGAATAAGGATATTAAAATATTTTTGCAACGGCAATATGAGCATATGCCACAAATTGAAGCGCGGCTGTCCTTACCTTGATTTCAACATAATCTTCACAGTGCAGCGGATCTGTTAGTTGGACTGGTATGCTGGTAACAATGTTTGAGTTGAAAATTTTTATTTATTCAAATAATAAATCACAACAAGTTTTTCAACAACTGTATTTTCATCTGCTGAAAAGCGATAAATATGTTGACGGTAAAATATGCTTGCCTATAATGTCATATCTTTTTTTTTATTGCTGATAGGTAAGCCTTTGACCACAATCTCAACTGATGTTAAATGATGATGTGGTCGAAGGTGTAAGCAGGCTTAACCTAGAATATCTATTAGTAGTCAAATTAAGAAGTATTTTTTAATACTTCAACCATACGCATAATAAAGCTGAAATGAAGCACTTCAATGTGCATTTAATATTTTTGTATGAAATTCAAGAAAATTGGGGATGAAGGTTGAGTTGATCGAAATTAATTTGTCTTAAATAAAGCCTATAAAACACGGATAAGCTGTAATTTTTGCATCTTTGATCGAGTATTATAGTCTACCCTCTATTATCGTACCGTAGCCAATGAGCGAAGGAATTTACTATTGCCTTTGCTTGTTCCGCTTTGTTTCCTTACCAAGGCGATCTCACGAGAGAGAGCGTATATAAAAGTGACGGTTCAAGAAAGTCCGGTCCCTTTGGAGCGGCACCGCGGGGCACAATATTTCTTATGAGGTCCGTGTCTGTTGTCAGTGCAGACAACTACCGATATCGATTATAACAATAACTTGGCATCACTAGCAAAGCTTAGGTATGCGCGATCTCAATTTAAAACTTTGATCTCCCTCGGTAGAAGCAGAGATTAAATAACTTACTAAACAGATTATACAAGTTATCTAAGAGTCGGGGAATAAGATAAAGTTCCGGTTATTTATTAACACTTGGCGCTAATACGGAGCTCAAACTTGTAGCTATTATCGCGTTATAACTAACAGAAACTGAGTTATTTGATTAGTTTCTAGATTGAAAAACTTCTATCTTCGAATAACTACTTAATGTTTGTGGCGTCAACAAAAGAGAAAATAATGCTTAGACTTATTTATTTCACACCAGTATCCAAACATAACTCAAACTGTTGCGGTTCTCATATTTATGAGCCACAAAGTTTCTTGAGTTTCTGAGTAAAAATATTATGCTATATAAACAGCCATAGCATCCACCGTTGTACAATTAGGAGGAACAACACACTAAGCATTGGTCTTACAGACGCCTACAGTTGCAGTGTTCTGCACCATTCTTGTTTTGATTTAATTGTAAAGACAGGTTTACGGTTCCAGACGACAAGTGAATTAGCAATTCTTTAGAAATTCCTCGGTGGGTGCTGCGCATCAATTACACACCCCTTACTCGTATCTTCCTATAGAAGTCGCAGGAGCGACTAAAGAAAGAAGACAAAATGGGCACCAGTGCCTTCTAGAGACAGCAATCGGGTTTCATTTAATGAAATAGTTCCCTATACATATATGTTCCACGGAATAATATGTACTTAGAAGGAAAACAAATACGTTTCCTTATTCGAAGTGTAGACATAACTCAGGATTGCGTTAATGCGTTTGCTCAGTGCTAATGGGTTTCTTTTGTGTCTCTACGTACAAGATAGATAATTACAGCACCACATGTGGAATACATAACTACGTGTGAGTGATGCCATTGAATAGTATATCGAAGTAAGAAACGCTTTTTGGCGTATCGTTTGTGGACGTCAGTGCCCGTACTCACGTCCTTAATACGTGTAACACGTTAATTATCATTTTATATAGGACTACCTACATCTTTGTACCCTAATTGGCGCCACTCGTATTACTTGACCGAGAAAATTTAAAATAAGACTCCGGCAACACATCCACATAGCTCTCTATTAGGACAGATTTGGATTAAACTTTGAAGAAAGATGCCCTTAAAATATATGATACCTTTCATTATCATCACATTCCATCACTGTCTACCTGAGTAAAAGCACAGACTACATCTAGTAATAGCGTAGAATGAAGCTGACATTTCACAAGAAAACTATACATTTAACTTTGTTTTTTTTGCGTTTATAAAACAAAAGATATAAACGTCGAACTTGATATGAGTTTTGTGAATGAAAAAGGTAAAATAACAGACGAGAACAACCCAAATACGATTTGGAACGCTGAGAAACAAACTGAATAAAATACAAAACACTTTTCTTTTGAACGGAACCCTCGGTGCGCGAGTCTGACTCGCGCTTGGTGGATTTATTTTTATTCCTTGAAATATTCGATGTAACAATCGATTTTATTTATTAAAAATGTATGGCGTTGTTTGGTAGGCAAGCTCTATTTTTTGCGATATTCAAAATAAAATCAGGAAGATATAGGAGGTGCAATTCTGGCTCATCATGCTCAAGGACAGCTGTACTCAAATATCCCAACAAGAACATGCCCACCCCGATTTGACATCGTTTAATCTTGCTGACAGCAGGCGTTTCTAACAATAAAATAATACCTAACGTTTCCATGCCGAGAACGTTTTTGTTTTACTAATGGGATTGTGTTTATTTTGGTAGCGAATGTGACTTCAGTGTGTTCGGATTGTCGAGTAAAAATGCGGATGTTGCCAAATAGTGTGTGCGGTAGGTTTGCTCATTTTATAGCTGAATATTATTCAACAAAACAGGATGGCATCTACAATTGCGCAAAATTAAATACTGAAAGAAAAACCTTCAAATGTGAATAAATGTGTATTTTATTTTAAAGTTCCAAAAAGTGAGTGATATAACACGATAAATTTCGAAATGATTTTGATTTCTCAAAAATTACCTAATAAATTAAAGAATTTTATTAACTGTGACGTTAATGTTAACGTTAAAAGTCACTATGTCAACTTGAGGTGTCAACTCGGGAGATGTTGACTCTTCGAGGGCATAACCGAAAAAAGAGTTAAGAAAACTCTTCCGGTTGAGTTACGGGCGTTTTTTTTTTTTTTTATGCCTGATAGGTTAGCCTTTGACCTTTATCTCACCTGATGGTAAGTGATGATGTGGTCGAAGATGTTGTACAGGCTAACCTAGAATTACTGGCTCTCAAGGACAGCTGCCGGAATACACCGTTAGGTGCTTGGCGACAGATTTTCAACTTGAGGGTGGTAGCTAGCCAGGCGGGCATTCGCAAAGTGCCCTACCACCATGCTGTAACGACTGCCGTCCTAAGACAACAACCGGGACCGACGGCTTACCGTGCCCTCCGAAGCACGGAAGCGCTCAGTAGTAATGTCACCAGCGGTCACCCATCCAACTCCTGACCGCGGCGGACGTTGCTTAACTTTGCTGATCGATTCAGAATGGCTAAGCAACCTTGGCTACGAGCGCTTCATATTGAAAGAGTATATTAGTATTGTACTACTATATTTGTGTGTTGTACTAGCTGGTGATGAATACAATGCTTTCTGCACGTTCATTATTCTTTAAATATTGATGTTAATATTGACAAATTAGGGATAGGATTTTTTTCTGCTAAGCTGACGCAGCTTAGTCCAACCGAAATAATTCTTGACACGTGTTTCATGACGTACAGGGTTGACTCTTCAAGCGCATGATCGACAGTTATTTTTTGTAATATTTATATAATAATTGCAATAGTATTTTATATCTCTATGATAATTGCATATTCCTATATTTATATTCTATATTTCATGTAATCTTTTCAATTGTTAATATTTTGTTGAAATTTTACGAAAAGTAGTATGAATCTATTAATTATCTTAAGTATTGTATTGTGCAAAACTTCATTTTCCTCTCTAGTCCAGGTGAGTGACAACAACACACGCAAGCTTTTGCATTTATTATCATAATCATTTATTTAATCCTAACATTTTAATGAAAGCTGTATTCACTGTGGAATCATACAGATAAATCAAATCACGATAGTTTATAGTACTCAATCTGTACGAATTGCAACGGGTCAAGTGGTTGATTTGTGTAAATTGGTTATAGTCTCCGAGCTAGTACTGCCAGAGACGTTATTGATCCAGGTCCTAACTCCGTGCTCACTCAGTCGCGAACGCGATATCCAATGGTTTATGTGCTAAGTTCTGTAGGTAGGTTCTAACGTTACCGGTTGTATATTAGGTTATCTCGTGTTCAGCCGCAGCCTTCTGTTAAGACGCTGACAAGTGCTAAACAGCTTTACTTAAACAAATTGTTAGCAAAATGTATTTAGTTTGTGACAGTAAGAAAATTTATTGTTATCTTGATCATATTACCTAAGGCCGAGAAATCCCGAAACTCATTTCCTTTATTTTTTTTCGACAAATAAAATTGCAAAGTTGACTCTAAATTACGCTGATAACGTAAATATCTTAATTATTTACTTTTGAATGTGTATGAACATATATATATATAAAATATAACAAAACCTTATCAAATAAGACAAGAAAAGTAACATTTTCGATTTACGTTACTAGTTTTGTGTTATTAAGCTTTCTTTCGGATTTTACCTAAACTGATCGTGATTTCACCATCGCTGCCTCTCTTTCCCAGTCCGATACTAATAAAATTTCAGCTCCTAAAATACTTGATACTGTACCACAGATAAAATATCTCTGTCTTAAGTTGGAATATCACGTCTGTGGCGGTAAATTCAAAATATTAGCAGTTTACACGACTGCCCAAAAACAAGGAGAGTTATGTATTCAAGGTTCATGTATGTATGTATGTATGTTTGTGAGTTAATATATATATATAAATTCTAAACGGTCTAGCCGATATCTATGAAAGATATATCGTAAGGATTCGTCTTGATAGTGCAAGTGACACATAGTACATAAAAAAATATTTTAAAATTCAAACTGGTGGATTCAACACGCCATATTGTCAGATACAAATATTTTTCTTTCAAACGTCGAGTGGGGTATCAAAATGAAGGGCTTCAAATCACTTTTCCATAAATATATATAATTTACAGTTTTATGTGCAATAGAACGATTAACGAAAATAAATAATTTGCAGTAGGATTTTATTTATTATTGTTTCCCATGCGTTTAGTTAAGTCAACCCAACCAAAGGTCGCGAGGCCACCAACGCATCCTCGAGACCTCTGGTGCCTGAATGCTTTCGTTGTTATAGCTATAGTTTGTAGTGTTTTGTTATTAATGCATACCGCCGGTAAAAATAAAGAGGCAATCCATGTACCTCTCATATTCCGTGGTACTTTCCGCCCCAGCACATCTAGGCGGGCGGCAGCGAGATCCAACCCCGTGATACCTGCCCGCTCACCCGTGCTGCCGATACTGAGTTACTGAATTATCTGTAATGGCTACGCTTTCTGCAGCGTTATTTAAGCTCATAAATAAATTTTATAACTTCGTTGTTCTGATCCTCGGCTTGAAAGGCGGACTGAAGTTAGTCTGTCCGACCTTAAAGGGCCTGTATAGCAGGAACGCTAATAGGAAACGAAAATTTGATCCGGCAGCAGTTGAAATTTTTGTAGAATTTGTGTTACTAGGTATGGGGCATTGTCTAACAAAATATAATAAATAACTATAAGTTAAAAATAAAAGGGGTCCACAAACAAGAAAAGTGTTTTGTTTCACGACTGGTATTTAGATCAGTAAACCAACGTTTTAAATCATTTAGGAGCATGTAACGGAAAATCAAACAAAACATGAAATAAAGTAAAATCTAAAAAAAAATATTAAATAAATATTTTTATGAAACACTTAATATGTATAAAAATATGTCTAGTAACAAATCCGCCTAATTTTCCTGTTAAGTGACATTAAAACGCCACGCAACCAAACTGGAAGAGTATTCGACGCAGTTCGCTTCTACACAAAGTATCCTCAGGAGGTCTTCACTCTTCAAGCGCACGATAGAGAATTCAAAATATTTGATATTATTACATACAGATTCCTGAAAAGTAACGCATGAATCTATTTTCTTTTTCATTATCTAAAGTTGAAACTCAATGCGCGCAAAAGCGGCAGCTACAAACTTTTTTTTGTTAAAAATGGTTTCTTTACAATTTAATTTTTTGGAGAAAATAATACCTTTTATAAAAATGCGATATTCGGATAATGAATAATATTTATTACTTGGTCACATTTTAGCGAAAGTCGCAGTTGTGAAAATTCGTTATCGTCGAGGAATTCCTAAAACATATTTTACAACGCCTGTACATAAGTTTTTTTCCTAATAATCAAGCAGTTATGAAAAAAAATACAACACGGATTTGTTGCCAATGATCCTCGAAGTGGAGAGAGAAAAATCTACTTCTTATCAATATTATTAAATATTCAATTGTGCGTGATTAACTTATTTCCTATCTACTTTTTAATGTTGATCATACTAGGTGTTCGGTAAACTATGCAATCAGGTTTGAACCCTATCTCGGAACGTATAGTGTTCATATTCGGGCGGACGCGAATCTTGTTATTCACGTAATCGAGCGAGGACGCGATCTATTGTTAATGTGTGCGGTGCGGCGCGGCCGCTGGTCATTTTTAATTTGAAGTTAGTTCGGCAGCAGACTTCGACTGAGGCGTTCGACTCACACTCTCGTCTGGACAGACACGCGGTCATGTGCCAAGATTCAAAGATACGGTTTTATCTCAGTTGACCTACTATACGTGCGGACACGTACTGTGCATAACATCGCGCTAATCAGTGATAAATTGGACTGTTTGGGTTGAGTAAGCCCAGTTATTTCTGACGCCGGGCGTCCAGCATTTAACGTTATAATATATTATAGTGAAGTTTATAGTAAGTTAACGACAAGATGGATTCCTGTCTGCAGGCCACTACGTCACCATCGGGATCGAGGGAAATTTTCTGCAAATATAATCCCTCCCTATATCTGATTGCAATCAAATTAGGTAGGTGTTTTGACATACCCCCTTCGACGGAGTGATTCGCGAGCCGTTAGTTGGTGAGTGGATTTTGTTTATCCACGTGACTTCCAGGAACCCAGTCAAATATAAATCTAAAGACGATTTAAAAATAAAAATAATTGATGCAATGCATGCTCTAAAGGAATGGATTAATGCAAACGGCATAATTCTCAACGATAGCAAAAGTGTCATTTTACATTATCAAACGCGAAGGATTTGAAATGCGAAGCTGACATTAAACAAAATGTATTCCTGGGCTATAAAATAGACTACACAATCAGTCATGCACCACACATTAAAAAATTGTGTAAAAAAATTGTCAGAGCCAATTAATACATAAAGAAAGAGAACGTAGGGCGCTGGCGGTCCGAGGAAATATGATAGCACGCAGATTTTCACGCTGCTCGAGGGAAGTAAAAATAACCTTTTTTAAGGCATATTGTCAGTCTTTTTACACCAGTAGCTTGTGGATAAATCATACTCGACGGACGAGTCCAATACAATGATATTTTCAGGGTGCTGATGGGGCTGCCTCACTTTTCCAGCGCTTCAACTATGTTTGCTGAGTCACACATGGACGGTTTTCATGCAATTATTCGCAAAAAAGTTGCTTCCCTACAGCAGCGAGTGCGAGGCAGTCACAACAGCATTCTGCAAATGATTGCAGCCAGGCCTGACTGCCCTATACAGAATAAGTGGATGGGTTTTATGATGGGTGAAAAACCTTAACTAGTTTAATGTGATTATAAGAATTAAAATGTAATATTAGGTTAGTATCTATAATTCTATATGCTCTGACATTTATCAACTTGTATTATGGATTTTATCTGAATTAAAAAATTATTAATAATAATAATTAATTATGCACTTCTTAAACTGAAACCTTTATTAGATAAAAAAAGCTATTAAATCAGTATATTTTGCCTATATACATTCAGTAATAAAATATGCTATCACGGTCTGGGGTAATGGAGCAGACATGAAACGAGAACGTATTAAGAGCTCAAAAAAGGGCAATATGAATAATGCTGGCCTTAAAAAAACGCACATCAGTGAGAGAACACTTTAAAAGTAACAAAATTATGACAGTAATATCGATGTACATAACTGTCTACTTGAAATGTATGATGCTAAGTTGACAAAAATAAAGAGTTACATAGATATGACCTACGAAACAAAGAAAATATATTTAAACCAAGTACTAGATTAGTAAAAGTAAAAAAACAGGGTACCTATAACATAATTTGCATGTTCAACAAATTGCCATCTAGTATGAGAGACTTACCCGCAAATCACTTTGAAAGAAAGATGAAGCAATTTTGCGAATTGAACCCTTATTATTCTTTAAACGAATTTCTGAAAGCGCATCTTGTAGAATCTTCGTTCTAGCCACAAAGAAGCCTTGCGAAATAAATTTGTAAACATTATGACTAAGATAATTTGGATTAATGGTAATGACGTATGTTTGATGTAAATCAGAATTGAAATTACTTTAATAATAATAATAATAATCATTTATTTCAGACTCAGATCCATAATGTTGTTAGTTTATAAAAATACTTAAAACTATTGTTAGTCACATAGGTATATACATTCACAAAAAGACTACCTATTAGGTGTTGTGTGAACATGTATCCAGTGTTGTAACACTGGACAATCCCACCTATCACTCAATGAGTTCAGGATACCGTTCGAGCTGGTACGAACGCGGTCAGCGAGGCACTTCTCTTGCGTATGATGGAGTAGAAGTCATCGACTCTTGCCTCCGCGAACATACCAGAAGCACTACAAAAGCGAGGTAATCCCAATAATATCCTGAAGGCATTGTTGTACTGTACCCTAAGATCATTGTACTCCTTTTTAGTATAGTTAACCCAGAGACTGCAAGTGTAAAAAGTCTGGCAAAATGCTTTAAAAAGCGTTATCTTGACTTCACTGGTACATCTTGCAAATCTCCGGGCCAACATGTTAGCGCGAATACATAACGCCCTCCGTTCTCTGTCCAGATCAGAGTCATCGCTCATATTATCAGTGAGCCAGTGACCCAGATACTTGAAACATGTAGTGAGATTAAGTGGCTTATTGTTTATTCGCACAGGTGGTACGTGAGAGTAAGTTTTACTTCCTGACTTAAATAACATTAGCTCACACTTATTTTCATTGTATCTGAGTCCATGGGTCAAAGCATATGTCTCACACACTGCGACTAGTTTTCGCATTGCACTGATCGCGGGAGTCAACAACACCATGTCATCAGCATAACTAAAGTTGTTGACACTTAATCCACCAATGGAACACCCGACCTTAGTGTTGTTGAGTTCCACGATCAGCTGGTTCACGTACAAGTTAAACAA